>CM021737.1:31095810-31119277 GCA_011075105.1 Heteronetta atricapilla
CGGGAAGGGGAGGCAAAGCTAATTACAAGAACAAGCTCATCAAAGGAAGAAAGATTTGTTGGGAAAGAAAGACTACTGTTACAGCTGGTGTCAGCAATCTTAGGAAACTGAGAGACCAAATGTTAGCTGGGACGTTCCAAACAAATCCTGAACTATAAACCAAATGGTAATAAACAAAGCTATTTGTCAGTTGACCCCCCTTGGATGTTGTTAACAGGCAAACAGCATGCCCATAGCCTATGGCAACCCGCAGGCTCCCAGTGATAAAATCGTGACAGCTAACAGATGAATCCTTTCTGAATTCTATTAAATAAATTAATAATCTTAGCAGCATCATTACAGCAAAGCATCCATCTTCTGCAACAGCTGTTCTTCCATTGCTTGTTGCATTTATTTGCTGTGCTCTTGCCCTGCCTTATGCAGTACTACTTAACTCAGAGACTGAACTTCAGTACATCAATGGCCAACCTATAGAAATAGATAGTTTGCATGTTTTTATGCATTCCCATCAAGTTTCTACAAAATAGCATCTATTGTTTGAACAGAAAAGATTAAATTCAGTTCCTATCTTTAAGGCACGCATGTGAACAGAGGATGATAGTACTTATCCTCTAGCTACAAAATACATGAAAAATTGTGGCTGACAAAGTATTTGGCCCTGAATTGAGAGCGAGACTAACTTGAATTCAGATTAAAGAAGTAGCCCTTTACACTCACTGAAGATCAGACAACACAATTGCTACATCATTATTTTGTTTGCATTTTCACTGAACTGTCTGAGGATCTCACAGAGAAGGGGGGGAAATGTGGAAATAACATATTGTGAAAAATGGAATTCTGTATAGAAGACATTTTTACAAAACTCACATTCCAGAAAGTCAAGAAAATGCAGGGTTAGTGCACTCTGAACAGACCATCTGTGCATCTCTCTCTTCAACAACAGGTACTGTTCAGGCCTGTGTATGATAGCATTAGGAATGTATCAGACAGCAAAATGCAAACATTCTTCTCAGATCATCACAGAACAATGTTTAACAGATTTCCCACTCAAAGCCTCAATAATATAAACAAAATAAATTTACTACATCTAATCATGAGAAACCATGCCTACGTAAGCGTTTCAATGATCATACAACAACCAGGAAAACAATTTGAGTGTTTTATAATGTTGGGAGAACACTGTTAGGCCTAGTCAGCTCTAATTTCTATCAGAGTATCTATTCTTGTCTTTTATTTCTGTAAGATGATGTTTGCCTCATGCAAGGAAGGATTGCCAAGGACTTCTATGATTCTTTTGCCTCCATTCAGTGCTCCAGTGTGACTCTAGAGGGTTGTGTTTGAAGGACAAGATGACAAAGTGTTATCATAGTTAGATCCTGAGCCAAAATTTCCTTCCATTAATTCTGAAATAATCCTCTGAAATCGAGTATCATAAAAGCTTGTTGCCTTGATAATAAGGCACCCCTTTTGGTTCCCTCCCCACACCTGCCTGTGGCATGGGAACTCCATTAGAAGAATGTATCATTTTTTTTTTTTTCCTATTTTCCATCTCTCTGTTAGTATGAAATCATTACAAACAGACATCATCAGTCTGTGATGTGTCTGCAAAACATGTGAAAGGAACAAGACATCAATACACATTACATAGTAGTAAGTGAAGGATTCTAGTAAATTGCTGTCCAAAGACAGAATTACAAGGTGAGTAGCATGAATGTGGCTAGGAAAGGCCTAGGAAGGCCTTTTTATGATGAAGTGCACATTGTCTTTTATCTCCAGCTCCATGTACTGCAAAGGGAAAGCCCCGCTTATGCTTTCCGTCAGAGGCAGAGCTGCTCTGCCCCTCCAGAGCTCGATCCCCCTGCACCTCACCGAGATGTGCGTGTACAGCATTGCATGTAGGCAGACACATCACAGGAGCTGATGCAGATTAAAGGTGATAGAGAGAGAGGCAGCAGCAAACAGCATCAACAGGGTTACTTAAACCAGCACAACACTTGAGAGGAATGTTCTGCTACAGCCTCCTCTTACCAGCCCTTCTTATGGTTTGCTTAGGGAGCCAAACTGCTTAACACAGGGTCACACAAGCCACTTGAGAAGACAGGGACTGACGAGGGAGCCATTCCTGCCCAAGTCCTTCTTGGATCACAGCCAGAATATTTTACAGGGGATGATAAAAATTAATTAAGTTTTATAGGTTAAAAACATTTCTCCGCTGTTGTTGTCTGTCATAATGGTTTAGAAATGCATAATCAAGTCTTTTTCCCTTTCATCCACACATTTGTTATTAGATCATTGCCCTTGAGAACTCAGCTGCATACACTATTTTTTTTTGGTACTTTTAAGTGACTATTGAAACATTTATTCTGAGGAAGAAATAGACATATGGCACAAAACAAATGTGTGGCACAAAAAAAAAATCATGTAAAATGTGTAAAAAGATCTATGGAGATGGAAGACTGACTAATTTTTGAAGGCATAATATAGACATCTATTTGTTGATTGGAAGGAGCGCTGTGCCTTACAATGTATTATCATTTATGTAGGCTCAGTTGATCATGGCACTAACCCCTCTGGGCCAGTGAGAGCATTCAGGCTCTGCTCAATCCTGAACCTCTTCCTGCTTGGGATCATGATTGCTGAAATGGGTTTGGAAAGGGAAAATTTTGGATGATCTCCCTGGAGCATTTTGATGGGAAACAGGCTGACCCAGGTCTGACCCATTTTATGGAGGTTGGATGGGAATCTGAAGCCTCAGCTGCAGATGCTGCAGAGCAACCCTGGCTGCTGCGCACCAAAATAAAAAATAAATAATAATTAAAAAAAAACACAGGAGGGTGCATTACAGGGATTTTTGACCACCAGCAAGTCCTACCTAGGCAGAAAGAGGTAAACATGAAGCATAGTATTTATTTATTGGTTCCACAAAACAAGCCAAGATTTCAAAATCTAAATATTCAGTTTTTCAGCTAAATTGTTTTTCCTTTGCACATTTTTTTAATTTTAATAAATGAAAATCTTTTTTCAGAGTTAGCAAAATACTATATCAGCCAGAAACTTATCTTTTTCTGTCTGTAAAAGGCTGCTAATACTAACTATAGCAGTGTCATTTCTTCAATGATTCATGTATTTGTAAACATATGGAACCATAAATCAGAAATATATAGAACTGCAAATTGACTATACAGTATCTTAATCAGAAATACATACTCTTATTTCAGAGGAACCTCCTTAGATAGACAAGCATGCAAAGTACACAAATTATTTCTCTATTAGTACCTTGAGAACCTATTTTCTATAACTAAAGCTGGGTACCTCACAAATTTGACTTTATAAAGAAACCCTCTGTAGGTAACATCCAGCAATTTTGCAGATGTATTCTCTTCCCTTACCTCATATAGTAATTGGTTTCTACTGCTTTATTTTCCAAATGAAAAATATTTCATCAAATTACAACAATGACAAGTTCAAAGAGTGCATAAAACTAGAAATGTCAGATTATACTACCTGGATACAAGTGCCATATAACAGAAATGCTTTCTTCATCTCTTACTGCAATCCATTTGCCACCACTACCACCAACAGAGATATTTACACTGTAAAATAACTGACATTAAAAGGATTTCAAAAGTGATTCTGCAACTACTAAATCATTAAGCATTATAACGTTACTCTGAGCCAACGCAGTGGTAGGACTCCTGGTTTATGGACTGAGGAGCTAGCTGAGGACAGATGCCCATCAGCATGCCCATATGGTTTATCAAGGTCCACTGCAGAGATAGCTGGGGTGTTGCTGACCTACTCGGTGTTGTATGCATGGCACAGATCCCTTAACTCTGCACTGAACACCAGTTTGTGGTGGAAACCAGTAGAGCTCTGCACCACAGTGGCAGGGCAAAACTTGGGTAACAGAGATCTTGTCATAACTTTCATTTCTGCTGTGGACTCTACGTCTTCATGACTTTCACTTCCAGTGCACTGCAGCAATATGTGAACCAGTAATTACAGTTTATCTGAATTGTTGAGGCACTCAAAAATCGGTCACTACTCAAGAGAAAATCAACATCTATATGGTCAACATCCACAGGGGGCGCCAGTTTTGCTACTGGAAGTGGCAAAGTGGAAGTAACACGAAGAGATTAAATTATACAATTAAAATTACAGATTCAAACTGAGGATTAAAGCAAGCTCTCCATGAAATATAGTTCTCTTGCTCTTATAAACTTACCTGCAATTTTCCTCTTTTTGGGTGTTAATTTCTTAGCATTAAACTTAGAATCAGACTTTTCTGGCATTGTTTACCTATTCCATTAC
Source organism: Heteronetta atricapilla (assembly GCA_011075105.1). Taxonomy (NCBI): domain Eukaryota; kingdom Metazoa; phylum Chordata; class Aves; order Anseriformes; family Anatidae; genus Heteronetta; species Heteronetta atricapilla. Next base: position 31,100,122 of record CM021737.1, read on the forward strand.
TCATTAAGTCCATTCATACGATTCTTCTATAAAGTTGCTATTCTGTAAACACTTTCACTGCTTTTCAATTGTACTGTCCTACAATATTCTCTGCTATTTCTTTTCCTTCTTTTGCTTTCTTTGTACACAAATTGTCCATTAACACTTTTCCATTCTTCATCCCAACCTTACACACCTCACCATCCACCTCATTGTTCCTTGTCCCATCCTACAGCTCTGTTCTCTCTTCTATTCACATCAGTATGGCCCCTAGTACCTTGCAAGGGCAGGCCTGGTCAACTTTCAAATGCAGCTGATAACATTACAAATGACAGGTTGATGATAGAGTGAACTCCAAGTGTAGTTCTCCAGACACATATGAATATGAACTTCTAAGGATCCAGCACGGCCTTTTCTTTGGGGGCAGGAGGGCAGCCTGCTACTGTTAGAGACTTTAAAAGCACCACTGGTTACACAGGTTTGTTGAGCCGTGATTCTAGTAAGGAACAAAACAAAGATGAATCACGAGGGCCTTGACTAACCTGGAGAACTGGCATTCATTCTGGCCAATTCCCTGCTCCCTACTGAAAACTGCTGGCTGTGCAAGGAGCAGACAGCAGGAGCTGGCCTTATTCACCGCCAGCTCCAGGAACAAAGTTAAGGAATGGCGCACTCCAGTAGTCTTGCCCTCCACTTAGAGAGCTTGCTCTCACCCGGTGTGTGGCAGCTCAAAAGGTAGATTCTGCCATCCCTCCTCCCCTCGCTGTTATTGTAATGGCCTACAAAGTTTCCTGAGGTCCTTTCAATTCACTGGTCTTTGGACCCAGCATCTCATCTTGAAGAGATAAAAGTAGACGAGTAAACCATTCAGCTCGGAAAGTGAGGTAGGTCGAAGTGGCCTCAACAGCAGGAGCTAATTAAATTCAAGGTACATCCAACCCAATTTGAAGTTCTGTTCTGGCTGACCTGTCCTGGTGATCAGGTCATGCCGTTTGGGAAGCAGAAAAGAAAACTGACTGCACTCGTTGCATCCAAAGCTCTTGCTCAAGAAGACAGCTTATAATAAACATGGTACAGTGTTAAAATTAAAAAGACTGGGGATGATCAGTGGTTGCTACCTTATTTGTATCAGTGGGGCTCACCTAACAAATGTACACAGGATAATGTTTAGGAATGAGATCACTATTTATTACTGTATGAAGGTAAGGTAGTCAACTCACTTATGAGCCAGGCAAAGAGTGCCCCCAGCTTTCTTATTGCACCACGTTCCAGCTGGTGATAAGCGAGAATTGCACACAAGGAGGTAATCCAGACTGAACTGCACTCTTCCTGGGGTGGCTGCCAGCCCACAGCAATTGTAAAACTTGGTTCCATGAATCCATATCAACCACTTGCGGAGTCTCAACTCAGAGCTTCAAACTGCTCATAAATTTCTTCATTCCTTATAGCAAGTGATTTGGGGGCCGTTGTAGATCCACAAGATGGAGTCACCTGCCCAATGTCATTCACATGCCATCAACAAAAGGACTGAGATGGATTATATGAGAGTTGCCCACACTGCAGATAAACAAGCTCAGAGACAAGCTCTGAAGTACTGGTTTGTTTGCTCTGGAGCCCTGAAGATGCTGTTAAGGACTCACAGTAGAGGATTAGCAAATTTGGGTTTGATTCTAACCTTAGAACCACCAGTTAGATGCAGCCCATGCTCCCATGGATTCATGCTCTCTGCATCAGCTAAATCTAAGATGGAAGTGAAAATGCAATGTTTCTAGTCATGAATTTCTAAACCTCAGGTTTATGGTGTCAGCAAATCCAAGAATTTAAATATATATATGTATTAGACATTTCACAATCAAAATTTTAGAGAAAATTCTGAATCGTGGACCTTAAAGCCTCAGAAAATAAGAAAACTTTTGATTTCCTGTTATTCAGAACTCAAAGAATTTACACCCACCAGAGCTTCCAAGGACACACAGGAAAAATCTAATTCCTAATGGGAGCAGCTGTTACTTAAACAAACATGGCCAGAAGTATCCAACTGTGTTAGCTCCAATGCAGAAATCAGGACTCTCAAAAATCCATCCTTCCAAATTGCAGCATACAAATATACTAAAGTTTCCTTCACTGTTGTAATAAGATGCTATAGAAAATAAAATAGAGAGACTACGCCACTGTCTCTGTTCATTTAGAAATAAATGATGATACCTTCTTCTGTTTAACATGTTGAAGTCTTTTGGATGTCATTTTGATTCCGCAGAATTTGGTTTAAGGAATATTTTGTTCCTACAGCTTTAACTGTCTTCTTAGCAAACTTCAGAATACCTGCCAATAGAATTATCTCTACCTTTTTTTTTTTGCAACATACTGCTTGAAAAAGATAAGAATACTATAGGTAGCAAACCATCCTCTTGCAATGGCCCAGATATACACAGTAAAGCATAAGCATGAAGCACATTAATGGCATTTCCAAAACTCTGCACAGCATAGAGAATACCCACAAATCTCAATTCCTTTTCCATGGTGACACCTGCAATTAGCAACACATTTTCAACAATTTCCAACCAGTTTTTCCCTTTAGTACCTATAATATTGCAAATGCACTCAGTCACAGGTGTAAATTCCATTGCCCTTTATGCCTGCATATCTTATGTTGGCTTCAAGTGCCAGCACTTCATTGCACTCACAAAATTTGGGCCACAATTTTACAAACCACATTAAGACACGTGGAAGTAAAAACTGTAATGGTCAGCTGAAAATTGGAAAAAGAGGTGGAATTAAAACGTTTAGACAATAAAGGAGTACATATGCATTGTTGGATCAAAAACGAGAGATTATTAGTCCTCATGATCAAAACATGCAAAAGAGCATCTTCAAGCCTATATTATTATTTCTGATTTTCATTCATGAGAAGTGGATCCTAAATAATCCAAAAGTAACATGAAAGATTTATTTATTTTTAAGGATTTTGTAGGAACTAGGGAAAAAAAGTCTGTCAGGGAAAAAAAAAAAAAAGTTCATAGTTAATAGTTTCTTTTCAGTTTTGTTGGACAGGTGTCCAACTCCTAAAAGTTACTTACAATCCAAGTAAGAAAAAAATAGCTCTGATTTTCTTTTGGAAAATATTTGAGGGTCACAATTCACTGAATTAACCACATTTTTAAATCAATGGTGTTTTCTTATTCCTTGCTCTTACACTTATTGTCCTAATCCAGGTTATCCACAATTATAGAAAAGACAATATTTTTCATTGATGCACCACAATGCAGTAATCAAACAGGTTTTAACATAAAGTTCAGACTATCCTGTGAATCTTGTTTATACTGTGTTAACTGATGACTATTGATAAATACAGTCTTGTCCTTATTTTGATATGACTTACACAGCAATCTGCTGTTTTTTATTAGTCAGATGAAAAAGTAATAAATGCCATGAACGTGATATACACTTTATCCTTCAGGCAATTCCAGTTGCTCAATTGGTAATTACACAAAGCAATTCACATCTTTTCAGCTAGAGTCAATAATGAGCAGTTATGTCAGGTCCTAGAAACATGGAGGTGTTTCTGAGAGTCCCTGTGCCTCTGACCCTCGGCACAGAACAGAGGTGTGCCTGAACAGAAATCTCCAAACACTTGGAGTTCCAAAAATCAACCTTCAGATGCATGACTGATGCTATGAAGTGTCCTGTCCACCTGCAACATCCTAGTGTTTTCGGTATGTCTAGCTGCATAACAACTGTATGGGGCCAAAAATTTGGCCAGTCTAAAGGAAAACCTCTCTGAAATGGAAATGGTAGGACAAGTACCGGACTTTTCACAGGCAAATTGCTGAAATTTAACACTCAGTAGTAAAACAGAACTTGGACATCTTCCAGGCAAATACCTTAAGCAAATTAGGACACAGAAGAACAGGGAGAAAGATAAATAACATGCAAGAAACCTTTCCCCAAACTAAAAATGGGTTATGCTTAAAGTACTACATAGAAACCTAACCTTATACTATTTAATCTGCTTCTACCGCATAGAAAAATGTCCATTCTGTCTTCAGACTGAGTTGTAATCAGATTTTTTTAGTTCCACTTGCTTCACAGATGATGTACTAGTTGCCCTCTAATGTAAGACCTGTAATGGGTAATCTACTCTTCATGCCAGAGATAAAAACATCAAGATTGCCATATAAAACAATCAAAAACACAGCGTGACACTGGCTGTACCTTTTAGAATGCCTATTTTGACATATTACTTTTTACTATCAGGTCCCTCTTCAGACCCAATAATTTGTAATAAATTACTTTAATCACAGCAGCATTAACAACATGCCTAAGGCAGAAAGATAGATACACATATGTAATGGCCTGCTTCACATGGCAACTGATTGCAGAGAAGGAAGGAGAGGAATTTCATCAGCTCAGTTCTAATCAAAGAAAAGGTCAAGTTTCCTGTAGCTCTAAGTCAATTGTAGGAACGATTAAAGGTGCATTCACCTGCCTGGCAGGCAATCCTTCCTTCACCCATAGCAGACCTCCCCACAGCCTGGCTCCTCTCCTCTCCTCTCCTCAAAGGGAATCAGGTGTCTGCCAGCAATTAGCCCTAATGAGCCAGTAGTACTTTCCTGAGAGAGATGTTGACAAGTTTAATTGCAGAAAGCAACTGCAGAGGCTCTGTCTGCCTGTAACTCCTGATGTACCAGGTAGTCTGCAAAGCTTGTGCACCCTACAAGTGTATCTGGACAGTAAAGTTAGGTGAGGAAGCCAAATTGCTATATATTCTGTAAACTCAAGAGCAGTTTGGGTTCAGCACCTGGAAAATGGCACATAACCTGAGTACAGACAGCTTTGTATTTTGAGTACTGATGTCTGTTCCAAGTTTTGACTGACTTGCTCTCCAGTTAAAACAGTAATGTTTTCTGTGAAACCAACACCTTACATTTTATTTTTGTAGATATTTTGTGGTGTCGTTACATTAATTACACTGTAGTTACTCTGATTACAATATGGTTCTAATTCTAATGTCTGTAATTACTACATCTTCATATAGCTAGAAGCTTAATTTAACGCCTGAATTAATTTTAATTACCTCTTAAGTTTCTTACTTTCATATTTGATACATGCACTTACTGCAAAGTTTCACTATCAGAAGATTAACTTAATTACCTTATTTCCAAGTGAACTTTTATTCTTGGGCAATTCGTAGTGATCTGTGTGCTCACATCTTTAATCAGTCTCTAGTACGTTATGCATCTCAGTGTTGGGAATGCACTACTTTAATTACATTGTCCTTCTTGTGTCTGGTAATTGCATAAAATGTTCAAGTTCACATGTGTGACAGCGATGACATGGGTTCAGTTTAATGTGTGTAATACAACCTTACAGTGAACCACCGGCAAAGTGGTGCAAAAATTATATCAAGTTCTTATTTGCTTAGTTCTAAAAAGACTAAAGTCAAGAAATGAATCTCACACAAACAGTTCCACCAAGAGATGTATTGGAATGTCATGCAGTTTTCTCATAAATTTATAAACTTCATGCATATTCATTGGTTCTCACTGTATCAGTGTATGGTTAATTGTTTCAGTAGGTCACATGAAAAAAGATTTGCTCCAACCTCAGGTGCCAAGTCCATGTCTAACATGCTTCACTTGAGTGGACCTGACCACACACTTCAAAGCTAAATTAGTTTCAAAACCAACAGGGTCACCAATGAGTACTAGATGAAGGCCCTCCATACACCTCCAACATACCAGGCAACCTCTCATTGTTACAATCACAGCAACCCCAATATGTATCCAGCCAAACAGTATAAAAATAATATGTCATCTGGTCATTAAAAATTTTGAGCAAATAACAATGAGTGAGTTTCATATCTAATTATTTTGTTATCTTTCTGACTAGGTAAAGAACTATTATATCATTTTGGATAGTACACAAAATAATTTGGACAAGTTAATGTACTGAAGGTTAAAATACTGTAAGCACCTTTGAATAATTAAAAACATCAGCTAACATTCAGCACAGTGAAATACTTTCCATTCACAGGCTTTAGATTACCTCGCAAACACTGAAAGCAGAATTTGACATCAAATGACTAAAGTGGATTTTAAAATGATCTTGGTCCTTCATGGTAAGGACTGTACATTTTTACTATCTATAATATAGTAAGTTCCTGTTTCTTAGCAGACCCTAGAAGAAACCATATGACAAATAATCATATATCTTAAAACAACTAAAAAGCAGGAAAGCACAAAAATAATTCACTTCTTCTAGTAGATTTTCTGAGATGCATACAATTTTAAAGTAGATGTCTAAATGTTGAGTAGTGATCAATGCATCTAATCTCATCTTGTCAGATAACTGTTGTAAAAAACAAGATTAGATGCATTCGCATTTTATGGGCATGCCTAGGTAGCAGCTTTTATTCCCAAGAGAGCAAATGGCACAGCACAGGTCAAGGTTTCCTGTATGAGCTATTGCATTGACTTTGATAACACCACTCCAGTGGGCAAAGTTAAGCACTGTTTTAGAACTGAAGTTAACCGATAACATACTTTACTGATAAAGTATGATGATGTCTAATACAGAAAAAAAATCAAACGTTACAAATCATTACAAAACCATGTGAGATGGATTTCTTTAAATAGAGAATACCTAAATGAACAGGAACAGCAAGAACTTCTCCCTTCAGAAAACCTGTTTTATCCTGTGAGACACGCAGAGAGCATTTATGCTTAAAGAATGGAAAATCTCTGGAAAGCAACATTCTCAGTCCACTTGTTACCTTTTCTTTTTTTTTTTTTTTGGTGACCGGCATTATTTGGGCACAGTGAAGAAAGGTGATGACAAATTCTGCTCAGTTATTCAAATTCCCTGCATACAGCATTCCTGACAAGTTAACGATCTAAATTTGTTTCACCAGTGTTAATGTGGAAGTTAATTGAAGGTCTTATATGAATCCAAATACACGACTGAATATTGATTAAAAAAGCTGTACGAAAGGTACTCTAAGCCACTGCTCTCTTACTCTGTCGATTAGTTTCTTGATGAGATTTCACAGAGAAGAAATAGAAATTAAGTAAAGGGGAAAAATGGCATCAGAAGAAAAAAAAAATAAAAATAAAAATAAAAATAAAATCCAATGACTCCATTTAACTAAGTACCACTGCTCCTGTCCAGAGTGCATGTTGCCTCTTTTTCTAGGTGTATACAGACATACATACAACACATCGCATACACAAAGCCCTACTGGCTCTTCACTCACCCTCCACATTTCGTTCTTCTCACATTCAATACCTCTTGCATTTCATTTTCTAGATACTGCCAAAGCAAACAGAGAGAGATGATGCTACAGGACACCAAGCACTATAACTTCTTATTCAGTTATTTTTTATTATATTATTTCTATATATGCATATATATATATATATTTTAGATTGTTGATATTCAGAGTTATTTTTATGGGATTTGCAAGGTTTTTAAAAAAGCATTCTGAATCTTTTTCAGGAGTCGCAAGAGTTTTTGTTTTGTGGAAAATTTATACATGTGGCAAAAAGTAATACGGTTAAAATAGTGTCAAAATTCTCTGGCTCCCTTTTTTAGCTTAATGTTAACGACCTAATCAACAGCTGGCACACTTCACCCAGAATATGTCTACTGTTTCTAATGCTTATTTCCTTGGTAGTTCAAATACCTTAGGAATTTGTAATTAAACTGTTGCCTAACAACCCTAATTTAATGTGAGATAGCTAAAGCATTAGTTGCCTCTGTACTGTTTTTTTTGTTTGTTTGTTTGTTGTAATGGTGTTTTGGTGGTGGTGGTGGTGGTTTTTTTGTTTGTTTGTTGAATGTGTGTGTTTAAGACAGCCTGCTTCTTCACAGGGGGGGGGGGGAGGGGGGGGGGGCGGGGAAAAAGTGTATTATTTTGACTGGACAAATTACAAATTGACATCCTCCTGGAGTCAGCTGTTCAAGTTTGAACCACTGACCTCATTTTTCTTATAGAAGGTGGTGAGAGACAGACGTGGCACCAGGCATAGGTCCTCTTTAGTACGAATCCTGCCCGTGCCAATCTAAAAAAAAATAATACTCATCTTTGCCTGAAGTTTCTGAGCCCTACTGTAAATAAATAGTAATAGCAGAAAGAAAAGCGAGAGATTTGTCAAGATGTTTAATTGCTCAGGTGTCCATGGAACCAGATGTCAATCAAGTGTCATTCTTTCCAACAACTTCTTACCTTTCTGGTCTCATTTGCAGCAGATTGGGAGGTAAGAAAAACATCAGGGCAAGGCAAATATGCTTTTATATATATAAAAAATTAATACATATTATATATAAATGTTATACATAATGAAGATATTTGATATAAAATATATTTATTATAGATATTTGTATACCTATAAATATATATATACATGCACACACTTTGCTCATCAGTTCTGAATCTGGCAACTTCTTTTATTTGCTTGTAGATGTAGAAATATTTGTAAATAAATATCAAGAGTAGTAGTTGGCATTTATATAAATTTTTAAGCGAGAAATAAATTTCAATTATATTTACACAGCTGTTGCAAATCATCTTTTGTGGAGCTTTTTACTGGATATAAGCTTCACAGACTACTGAAAAGTAATCAGTGTAGAACTTGAGAGTACACATGGGATTAAGCTAAAAAGAAAAATTTGCAAAACTATGTATCCTAAATTATCTCCCAGCATTTCATTAACTTTATGGTGAGCATTAAACAAATAGTATTAATGGAAAAGTTAATTTATCTGCAGTAGTATAGTGATCATGAAAACATTTTTCTCATTTTTAATTTAGTATGATATTTTTAATTAGGTTTGAATATTTAACTATATTTTACAAATCCTTTTGCTTATTTAGCCCATGAATTTTTAAATTAGATTTCATTTCTTAGTTAACTACTTTCTGCAAATCCTATTAATATTCAAATTTAAATTCAGGACATAAATAAAGACACAATCAAAATGATGCACTTTGTTGGATGCTACCTTGCCATCTAACCTTTTCTGGAGGATACATGGCAATTTTTAAATCTCTAAACACAAACAGGTATTTGAGATATTCTCACATAAGAAATCAAGAAATGGCTTTCCAACCCACATTTAAAAAATAAATAAATAAATAAAATGAGAAAGGATTCCCAGTATCGTTCATTCATACACATACCACCACATGAAATTTTTAAACAGAATTTTTTAACATAAAACTCAGGAAACCCTGCTTGCTAAAAAGACAGATTTTTTCACCTGTTCACACAGTGCATAGCACAAGTGGCTATTGCCCTTCAAAATGATCATTTACATTGTTTTGACTTTACCTATGTTAAATTTTGAAGTATCAGCCCATGTTTACAAACAACCATGTGTTCATCTTCAGAATGATTTTTTCTCTTTGCAAATAGATCCGGTTTCTTGCAGATAAGTTCCACTGATATAAACAGTATTTAAAACTTTGAGATCACATGGTTGTTTCACATAATCTAATAAACATTTATCTGAAAACAATTAAACAGCAAAAGAGTGTTTCCCATTTGGGGGAAGAATATATATATTTTTTTTAGCAATCTAAATGAATTGTAATCATCATCTTGCTATATTTCAACAGGTCCATGTAAATAGAATGTCATGGTTAAGTTACTATAGTTTAGGGCTAATTTAAAAGTGGTTCCTTACTCCATAAATAATTAAAAGGGAAATTTTTCATTTGGACTTTTTTGATTAAAAATGTTAATTCTTTGGGATAGATTTTGCAAGTGACTGTCTGCATTCTGTTCTGGTTGTAATCAACTGACTTTTGATTTGTCTCAAAAACTGACATGAGAAATAAAAATGTCAGAATTTTGTACAAAAAAATGTGTGATTTTTTTAACTAAACTGTGTTTTAATGAGAAAATGTTTACTTTATACTTTCAGATGAGCATTGTTATTTATATACATGACTTAAACTAGTCAATTGTCCCTTTCTCAGTAGTCTGCTGTCAACAACTATTTCAATTTGCTACATTTTAAGGAACTACCTGAGATTTTCTTCATTTAGTGGATGATTGTAGTCAGATGGCATTACATTTTTGATGCTAGTAGTGTTAGAATTCAGGGTGCCAGTTTAAAATGCAGCAAATTGATGGGCATGATTTATATTCCATATCAATCAGATAATGTTTAAATGTGTATGGAAATTGGATTATTTCAGCAATTGCAGATTATCTGGGAAGAAAGTAAAAACATTATATTTCTGATTTAATGTAAATGACTGAATCTCTCTTTTCTCGGTGACTAGAAATGTCACCTGTTTTCTAGAAAATACAGGAGTCTGTACCTTAGAGGCTTGACCCTTCTTAATGATCAAGTACTATAAAGGGAAATACCAACTTTTTCAGATACTCATTTTCAGTTACTCTTTTCATTTATCACTTCTGTTTATTTGAGAGACCCAAATGATAATGCTAAACTCAACAGATAATTATATAGTGACAAGTTTTGTGTTTGAAGTTCTGGTTTATCTAATTTTTTCCACAGCTATGTTAAGACTTATTTTGTTTCCAAAACACATCAAATTGTGCTGTTTACTCTCCTGTTACATGCAGACATATGGTAATTCACCAATCTTTTCTGTCTCTCAGTTCCCAGCTAATGAGATTGTTTACATGATATATTTATCAAGATAAAGAATCTTGTTTTAGATAATTTAACATAATGAAGCCTGGTAGTATGCTAGTTTATCATTAAAGTTATACTATACCAATGATGTATTACAGTGCAAAAAATTCAGATCATTCAAAGTAATGATGCATTTTGTTGATACATCAAATAGTTCAGAATAATGATTATTTCATTGATATATGATAAGAACATTACATTGGTAATATATTACACTCAATACATCATTGTAATGATATGTCCTTAATGATACCCTGAACATTAATGTCAGCACACCATCAGCTGAAAGGATTAAAACCTAAAAATCTACACTTGAAATAAAGCCATCATAGGGAGGAGAAAAGGAAAAATGATGCATTTTCCTAAGTATCTTAATATTCGTTATTCAAAAAGAAAACATAGAAGAGAAGTTCTGCATTAAATTTCTACTGCTTGCCTTATATTGCAAGGAATGAATAATTCCTCTATATAATGAAACTGTCTCTGGTGTCAATATAGATTAGTTAGAATATATATATATATATATATTTCCAGTTTTGTTTTTTTTAGTGCATACTTTAAGGATTTTCACTGAGCCTTAAGCTGCTCATCTTCTAGTGAGCTTTATCTTCAGTTCTTTCAGCCAAAGAACAGGAAAGAGAATCACATTGAACCACTAATCTTATGGCAGAAGACAACTAGAACTCTAATGAAGAACCACATAGACATATGGTGGACATAGTCGGACAAGGTGGAAAAGTGGTTGTCCATAGGTGAACAAGTTCTCTTTTCCTGAGGAAGTACTCGATTCACAGAGCAGGGAAATGTTTTACCAGCCACAGAGAAAAGGTAGAAATGACAGCAAGAGGTTCATATTCCAACAAACATCGTCAAATTTAAATATATTCCTTCTTTGCTAAGAAGTAGCACACTGCACAAATAGTGTAAATGTTTTACCATATCATATAGGCTAAATATTTTAAAGTAATCTGGTCTGGATAATAGTTCAAGACTCCTAGAGACTTCATCACTGATTTTTTTTTTTTTTTTTTTAGTATAAATTGGACTACAGTTTTAAGACTATAGACTGCTAAATTACAAGTAAGTATTCAGAAAACTAAAAGCAATTGCCTGGTAACTAAATTTATTGCAGTTCCACTAAAAATTATGGAAAAGTTAGTTTGAGGTTGAATATTATAAAATTTACAGGATGATAAACAAACACAAGCAAACACGCTTGTCATAGAAAGCAGATTTTACGGAACAAAGTTTATATCATGACAGGTAATAAACTTCTACAGCTAAGGAAAAAAAAAAAGGAATCCCATAAATGTAATTTTAAGTTTGTTTTTTTTTAAAAAAAAAAAAAAAAAAAAAACTTTGCAGTTAGGTCCACACAGTAATAATGCATAGCTGTTAATCTTTTTAAAAAGATTAAAAGATTTCCTAAATGATTAGTAAATTTAAGACTGAAGTCATCCCACTCAATGATGTATTTTTTTTCCTCCAAGTGCACACAACATGGGACAAACCACGGGCTTATCTCTCTGAATTCATGGCAGAAGACCTCAACCACTGTGTCAACAAACTGCAGCAGCTAATAAAGAGGATAAACCTGCAAACTTTTCTAGCTCTTACCTCTTTATTTACCTGAAAGAAATTCAGTTTCCTGTCATGCAATAACTTTCTGAAAGGAAATTAAAACTGCATCATGTGTTTGCAGAGCTAAGTAAACAAACAAGTCAGAGGGACTCCAACTTGGCGTAACAAGATGGGGATCCTGCACATGAAGGACCTCACTCCAGGCTACACCACTTGAGGTACCAGCTGATGGGGAAAATCATACCTGGCAAACCACCCTGCCACTCTGCAGCTGAATGAGTATATCAAATAACTGCAGTTTTGAGGAGCTACAAGATTTCAAAGGATTTGAAAATGTGTGAAATTCTGGTCCCTGTGATAGAGATGAAGAATACATTTTAAAAACACTGTGTAACTACTCTATAGAAAGGAGAGCTAGTTTTAAAAAGGACGTTAAGAGGCCTTTAGGACACAAGTAGAAGCCATTACGCCCAGGAAAGCTCAATTCCTTCTGTTCTGCACTATGAACACCTCTAATGATTTCCTGAATGACCCCACTGTTTGTGTGTGCAATCTTGCTGGCTAGAAACTAGTCCATTTGTAACTTTTAAAATATAATCTACATAAATGCCTCATTATCCTATTATCTGCATTAGACTGGAAACACTAACTTGAAAAGGCATTACCTGTAGCATTTAAAATGTCATAAATTAACTGAATTCTCCTAAGCCAGCTATATTTTGCAGCCTGCTAATACACATCACCATTCTCCTTTTTACAATCTGGGATCAATATAACTACCACTCTTTCCATTTTTCAACTGCTACAAGATATTTTTGTAATATGGTGATATATTATAAAGTGAGCTACTACCATAGACTGCTATAATTAAACCTATGATCTTCCCTTTCAATTGCATGTTCTAGAATTATATTGGCTTTAAGTGAGTTTTCAAAAGAAATTTCTTGTTATTTGTTCTATGTTAAATTTGATTTTTTTTTTTATTTACTTGTTTTCCAATGAATGTTCTAAGATAAAAGCAGAATTAGAATGATTTCATGTGGTTATTAAAATGCTCACAATATTTAGGGATAGATTCCTGTCCTTTACATCACTTTGTGTAGAAATAACATATAGTATATGAGATAGTATCTCACGTGACATGTGATTTTTCCTTGAAAAGGTAGAGTTACTGAAAAAAAAAATACTGGTATTAAAAGTGGCTGCAAAAGCTAGTCAGTTTGTGGAATCTTCTGAAAAAATGAGATGAAACAATTTCTGTTCAAACTCGAAGCTCTATTTCTAACAAGATGGCAATAGCATTGAGGCCAGAAGGCAAAATCAGTGTCTACATAATACTATTATTGACCTATAAAATTGCTTTATTTCTTCAGTGCAGCTACTGAATGAGCAAAATATCATTTTCTCTGAATCACTGAGAACCATCCACTTCTTCGATTTCTCTGATTCATTGTTTCACATGTATTGGCAAATACTTAAATGTATATATTGTTAATACATAAAATACTCATTTCAGTGTATATTTCAATGCTAGTGCATACACGCACACATTATACATACACATAAATTACATATTTTATATGTAAGCACCTGCCAATACCTATTTTCTACAAAGCCAGTAATTCCTTTGGCTGATTACAGTGCCTGCTTGTGGCTAGACTATACCTATGTGGTGTATTTGGAGGACACAGCTGCACTTGTGAGAAAGCTCATTAACTTCAATTGCTCTGCAAATTTCACAACACAGCTCTAGTCTGCAACCTAATTAATGGAAAAAAAATATCCTTTTATAAATTAACTCTAAATTTAGAGAGACAGAGAAAGTAAAAGATATCCAACATAAAAACTCATATTTGTCTTGATGGTCTCCAGTATCACTTTATTTAGTTACACTGGTGTTCTTGTCTCACTTGACTGATCTCACAGTAGACAATTTTTCTACACTGAACAACACTGCATATTCTAAAATAAAAATTAAATGACTACTTGTTGCAATTAAGCATAACATGCTAACTGTGGCTTGCTTTTATTTTTTCCCATGATTTAGGTGAAAGCATCCAATCAATGCAGCTAGATAAAATTTTTTCCATCTTTAATTGACTTAGGTGCAATCTCTGCATATTTGCAGCCATCTCCGCAAACTCCACAACTCCACAGTATACTGAAAGATTTGGGGATATTTATTTAGTTTTACACAGGGCAACAGCTATGGACACCCAAGTTTCACATTTATCACACTATGGCCACTTGGAATTTCACTGAGACATCAAGGATTGAAAGTAAATCCTCTTCTACAAATGCCAGTATCAGCCACGCGAAATAAAGAGAATTTCCATGAGAAAACCTGGCAACCATCACCACGTAAGTAGTTTCAGTTCTTCACAAGAAAGAGACCAAAGTAAACATTAATGGAGCAGCTGCCTTAAAACTCCTGAGGTAGATTGCCTCCTCTACTGTTGTGTGACTGCTCATAAAGCTGCACTGGGTAATTAAAAGTGTTTAACAAGGATATTAAGACAGAGCGTTTTGGATGAAAAATGACTATATATTTCCAATCCACTTCTATTCTTCTCTTGACTTGATTCTTTATAGGCTCCCAGGAAGCAGAATAGGCTGGCACTGCTCAGTCTTGCTGCATACCCAGCTCCTGTTGCAGCAGCTGCAAGCATGCAACAGTGAAGCCCCTCCAGGTAAGGGCACAGATGCCATAACAGAGGTTTTGGGACTTTCCTGGCATAATTTTCCATTTCTCTATACTGGCAAATCAACTTTAAAGGCTATGCAATGTTATGCAGCTACAGAGCAGCCCTTTAGTGGACATGCACTGTATCTGATAAGGCATGAGAAAGCTCCAGGAAAGTTTATTTTGACCTAAAGAGAAATTATTTATTACATCTTCAGTAGGTTGAAAAATGGGTTCCAGTTCCTACAACGTTCAAGTTCTAAGCTGTTGTGGTTTAAGTCAGTGCACCCCTAGCCTCCTTCACTGGCAGGGCAGCACAAGAAGCTGAATAGTCCTTGCCTCAGTGTGAGCACTGCTCTGCAACTGAAACATCACTGTGTTATCACCATTATTCTCATTTTGAATCCGAAACACAGCACCATACCAGATACGAGGGGGAAAAATAATTCTGTCCTAGCTGAAACCAGGACATAAGCTTGTAGAATCATAAAATATAGGTTTCTGACTATATTCTGGATTTTCTGCTTCTTAGAAAAAAAGGAAAAATTCTGAAAGAATATAAATCATCAGATCTCAACAAATACACAAAAAAATACTTTTAACTACAGCTGTTGTTCAAGGAATGCTATCACTATGTCCTCAAGGCTGAACTTCAAATTATTATTTATGAATTAATGAAGACTTGATTGTATTATTCCCACTAAGTGTGCATCTCTCTCTGCTTCATCAAAATTTAACAGAAATCCATAAATTAGTTCTTTGATATTTTTATCAAACTCTGTTCCCATAATTTGTCACCAGCAGAGCTACGGCTACAGCACTCTGAATACCTAAATACTCTGAATCAAAGCAATCTTCTGCCTTAATATTTACAAGCAATGTATTAAATGCTTTGAAACTCACGTGGACATCTGGTCCCAGAAGTGACAAACAGCTCTCTGTTTTTTCAGGTTTCTCTGCTTTGGATTTGCATTATTGGAGGACAAAAGACAAAGAATGCAAATACTCATAATTGAAAATTAAAAATAAATAAATAAAAATCTGCCTTTAAAACAGGTAAAAACAAGATGATTAAATGAGCTAACAGATTTCTTCCTGAGCCTCTATATTTTCCCAAATTCTGTTTTAATTTGAGCCTAGGAATTTCAGGAAGGCATTGAAAGGAGATGAGGCTCTGGCATGCTTCAACAAATCCTTTAAGTGTTATCACAGTATCGGAAAGACTAAGACCACAGAGAAAGAAGCTAGTGAAACTCAGGACACTTCACAAACGATAGGCTGCTGCCATTAAGAAGAGATGTGTTGCTGCATATTGCAGAGCTATTATGCTCTTTTTATGGAGTCTTTTTCTGTGCTGCTTCTTCATATAGCTTACATTTTGTGCCGGAGAGCACCCAGGATATTTTAAAGTGAGGATTTTTAATTTGAGAAAATAATAGGAAAAAAATAAATCAATCAATGCCTAGGTATTTAAGTAGGCACAAAAACATTCAGTGCATATGAAAAGCCTGTAATAACTTGGAAAACCCTCATTAGAGAACCACAGCTCTTCCACGGAGGTGATTATATTGGACCCCCCACTTTACAGTCAAAAAAAAATAAATAGATCAGGAGATTAGCAGTTAAGCGTACATAGTAAGCCAGTATCCAAACTAGAGGGAATGTCCAGGAAGGCTGATTTCAGTAGAGAAGTCCAACACAATCATGGCAAATAGACGTTCACATTATGCATGGCATCACACACCGTTTCTGTTACTGATCCCAATCAAACTGAAGTGCATTAAAAACAGGAAAGAACATATTTAACTTGAGATGTTCATTACATAAACAACCCCTTGGATTTCAATGCCACCTAACACTCGGGATGGAGGCCACTTATTTTCTGTTCATCAAATGCAAATCCCCGACTGGAATCAAACTTTCCCAGAAAGCAACTTCAGAATATAACCTCTAGCAGGAGGGGCAGGGGAGTACACATTTCATAAACTTAAATATCCAAATCAGAATATCACTGTTGATAAGACCAGAAAATGTCTCAAGACAAAGACCTCTGCAGAACACAGTGCTGTGCCATCACAGGATTATGGCATTACCCAGCCTGCTTTGACAGGCTCTGTAAGTTCTCCGTATCAAGCACTCCCGACATATCCAGAATCAACAGCCAAGAAGCTAATGGATTTCAAGAAAGTCACCAATTTCTTCCCACATAGCCAACAGCAAAGGTCCCAGCACAAAGTACAATCCTTCTAAACATCACTGCCACCAGACCTGGGCAGTACTGCATCGGTTTTACGGAGGGAGGAAATTGCCATCATCAGAATTTAATTATTTACACATAGTTCCCGCACCAAACTTCAATGAAAATAAAATTATTAAGAGTAACCCTCTGAGATCTCACCTGATACTTTTTTCCAATATATTGTAAAACTCAAAGATATCTAAATATCCATGTTATGCTGCTGTGGTCCTATCAGTATGTGAGCAAATGTTGATCTCCACTTCCTCCAATTACAGACACGTGTTTTAGAATTACATCATGGGAGAAAAAGACTGGTGGCTTTTTTTTGTTTTGTTTTGAATGCAACTTCACAAGGTAGTAATGAATTATCCTGATAGCAAAGATGATTTTCTTTACCTCATCAGGCTCACAGCAGACATGCTACACTGATTTACAACTAAGAACAAAAAAGGAACTGAAAACAAACACTAAACTTTAAACTCAGTTACAATTGCTCTAACAGAACTTCAGTTTTCCCTTCAAAACTGTTTTCAGTTGTCTTTCCTCAAACTAGAAAAAGTCAAGGTCCTTCAACAGACTCAGCTAGAATTAAAGTAAAAAAGCATATGATTAAATCCAACTTTTAAGTATGGCAATACAGTTAGGTTATATTACAGTTCTGCAAATAGTTTGCATTCCTACTGACTTTATAGAGCCTGAATTTCAATTACACAGGAGGAAACTGCAAGAACATTCCCCATTAAGTCATCCTTCTTTCTGGAACACCTTTTCTGAAAGGCCAGAAGTAGCTCAACAATTCAATCTCACTGGAAGCTGGAGTTTCTGCCTTTGTGAAACGTTCTCCTTCTCATCCAGAAAATGTGTGATTTGAACCTGTACTGGGTCTAGCTGGGATGGTAACTTTCCCTGCAGCAGCCCATACAGTGCTATGCTCTGCACTTGTAGCTAAAACAGCAGTGGTATCACACTGGTGTTGTGTCTGCTGCTGAGCAGTGCTGGCACAGCATCAGGACTTTCTCTAGCCCTCCTAGGGGGTGGGCAAAAAGTGAGAAACATCACCAGGGCAGCTGACCCAAACCAACCAAAGGGATATTCCATACCATATGATGTCACACTCAGCAATAAAAGGTGGGAAAAGGAGGAAGAGGGGGGGGTGGGCTCTCGTTGCGAAAACGTCTGTCCTCCTCTCCGAACACCGGCTACGTGCATTGAGGCCCTGCTTCAAGGACGTGGTCAAGCATCGCTTATTTGTGGGAAGTAGAGAGTAATTTTTTTTTTTTTTTCCCCTCTGCATTTCCACATAGCCTTTACTTGTTTTGTTATTCCCTTTCCCCCTTCCTCTTCCCCTTTTCCCTTTCCTCCCTTTAGTTGAATTGTTTAATTAATAATAATATTGTTAATAATAATAATACTGTTAATAATTGTTTAATTAATATAATATTTCCTTGATAATATATTTCTCTCTTTATTAAAATTATCCTTATCTCAACCCGTGAGTTGTTTTTTTTCCCTTTACTTCTTCCCCTCCTCATCTGAGGAGGGGGAGTGAGAGAGCGGTTGTGGTGTTCAGTTGCCTAATACGGTCAAACCACCACAGAACCAGAACTGGGGGAATCATTTTTAGTTATTTTTAAGCTGCTTTTGATAGAAAATGGGTGTAAGGTTAGCATCCTGCACTGCCGCTTGGAACACCAGAAATGATAACTTGTCAGATACATACGCTGAACAAAAGGATTCATTGATTTTTTTCACAAAAGTTACTAGATGGAAAATTCATGCAGAGATTTCAAAAATTCATCAGAGGTCAGGCAGCAAGATTAGATGTATCAATTCCTATACAACCTGACTAATTTGCTATGGGTCAGTAGCAAGAGCAGGAACATCGCAATGCATTAGATAACTTGGCAAACGCACCACTTTTTAAAACTTATTTTGCATACTCAGGGAAACTTACTTCTAACAGTCTTGCAGAAAGAGAGTGGTTTTCAGTAATTACTATCTTTCCC